>JAUPFT010000019.1:41038333-41080833 GCA_036936625.1 Parnassius smintheus behrii | reverse complement strand
TAAGACGATATCGAAATTTATTTTTAATGAAGTTCCATTTAAACATGGTACAAAGTTTCAAAGCAATTTTTTTTAGTTCTGGGTATTTATTACCATACACTAATTGTATCCAAAATTCTTGGTAAAGAACTTTTGAATGATTGTGTTTTAAAACAGAAGAAAATTTAATAACCACAAATTTCTTCTATAATTTTTAGATTCTTCTGGGTCTGCACAAAATAGGTCGACCGTCCGGAACCGAACCGCGGACCGCCATTTGGTGATCCCTGTGCTAAACTTTATGTCGCATTGAATAGCTTATGTCAGTCTTAACAATGTGGATGTCTTTAAGGCAGGAGTGAATGTGATTCCATTGCGCCAACACGATACGATTTATCATCTAAAGCTTCAACATTTACGCCTAGGTGGGATTATAGTCGGACACTGGTTTTCAAAAGTAAAATAAAGACTGATTTGTACTTACTAGCGTATTATGTTTTGTAAAAAAAGTAAAATTACAGCCAAATACGTCCTGGGTCCTGGGCATAGGCCTTCTCTCATTTCTGAGAAAGATCTGGGGAAAATCCGCCGCGTTACATAACGTTAAAATACTATTTATAATAATAAAAGGGTAAAAATATTTTGTAATAAAAAAAGCTTTTTTATGATATGTCAATGTTTATAAGTACCAAAAACACACGTGATTTCATTTGGTGATAGCTTCTTAAAACGTGCGTCTAGAAAAAGGCCTATCCATCGTCCATTGAGAGTTCCAAGTTCATTTTTATCGTGTTAAGGGAAAACTGACATAGCTAAAGCATTTCAAACCCTCGTTCCAACGCTTTAATTTGGTCCGAGGCCCTGCGAAATTGCATTTGGAAAATCCAACATTACAATGAGTCTATTGATTTCTTATATTTACGTGAATACTTTTTTTCATAGAATAAAGGTGAAAAATGACCACACAGTCCACCTGATGGTAAATGGATGCTGTGGCCCATAGACATCTACATTTATCCTCGGTTAAGAATCAAAATGCACATGCGTTGTTACTCCTGAGGACTGAGACGGAATGCCTCGTTTCCAGTAAAAAAGGGTCTCCGAATCTCTACACTCACCACATGAAACACAGCAGTATTGAGATGCTATTTGAGGCTGGTATTCTGTGAGAACGTGGTCCATCCCCGGTCGAGCCAACCAATTCGTGCTACAACCATAATATAGGTGCAGCGTGGTTCTACCACGTCTATACTACTAAAAATTGATTAACATTTTGATATCGAACGACTTAATGTACTGTGAATAAAATTAATTTTACGGATCCATTGGCCATGAGTGTGTTAAAGCATCCGAAACATCTGGACGTAGAAAGCTCAAATTATACGCGATAAAATCCGTAAAAATTAGTTTTACTGATTCTATCGCGTTTAATTTTAAATTTGCTTAAGTCCCGACTAGGTGCTCTACAGCACCCATAGTCAAGGGATTCGTAAAGTTAATTTTATTCTAAGTTTTAAAATATGTATTAGGGGGAGGGAGGCAAACGAGCATGCTCCTTACCAGATGTAATTTTTATTTTATTTTATTTATTTATTTAGGTACACAAAACAGAATAACACCAAAACGTGAACAATTGAAAATAATAAATACAAAGTTACAATCTGGATGGTTTTCCGACTTCCAACACACACAATTCCACAACATGATATTAAGTAACAGTAACAGTTTTACAGCACAAATAATTATAACCTTATTTGTAAACATACTATACTTATGAACTTATGTTGTGGAAAATTTTGAAAAATTAAATCTTTATTAAAATAATGTTCATTTACCTTTACATTTAAATTTAAATTTTAAGCCTTAAATGCTTTATTTACAAAATATATCTAATACGGATTTTTTGAAATTGTTTAATTTGTTATTAAAAATATCTATATTTGTACTATTATTAATCAATAAGTTATCATATAAGCGACACATTTTTACAAGAGGATTTTAATAGGACGTATTATTTTTATAAACTTGCAAAGCGAAAGTATTTAGGACAGTATACCGACGATGGGGCTTAGTATTAATGTTAACAAATGAAAGGAGGCTGGGGGAATCAATAAGGGAATGAATAATTTTAAAATGAATAATTCACAAGTCATATCCTGATATTTACACCGAGTTTGTAGTGATATAATGTTAAACTTTTTCAGTTTCTCTTCATAGGAGGGCAGACTTCTATTTAAATCATATCGATAGCAGAGTATTGATTGAAATTACATTGGATCGCGATCAAAATGAGGACGAAGAAACAGAGAGTGCAAAGTTAGAAATTCTAACAAACTCCGATTATTATGAATCGTATTCCTAGCGTCCGGGGCATCAAGTAATAAATCAAACAAGCGCACAGTGAAGGTGCGCATGCGGATACAGAAAGCAGTGATTAACGTGCCGGCCGCGCGTGAGCGAGAGCGGCCTCGTTTCATTCCATGAAAATGTCATTGCGAATCAGCAAGTTTATTCTTTGCTCTCATCATCATTTTACTTAGAGCCACGCTGCAGCTATATTATGGTTGTATTACGAATAAGTCTGCTGGACCGGGGCGGGACCACGCTCTCACAGAATACCAGCGTAAAAAGGAATTTAATGCTGCCTGGATTTAGTGTGGCGTGTGTTCATCAGTTCACAAGGGTGAAAATGCATTGCGCATTTTTATACTTAATTGAGGATAAGTGTAGATATTAATGGGCCATAGCATCCACTTACTATCAGGTGATTGTGTAATAAGAAAAGAGTGTGGTTTGCAAGATGATGTGGTGACCAGGATTAAGAAAGGAATGCTTCGGTGGTTTGGTCATGTGGAAAGAATGGATGAGGAAAGAGTGACAAAGAAAATTTATGTTGCAGAAGTGAATGGCAGAGTCGGAAAGGGACGTCCTAGGCGAAAATGTATCGACCAAATTGGCGATTTATTAAAAACGGGCCAAATTAGGAGTACCCTTAAGACGGTTCCCCTAGCGAGAGACCTTGAGCGTTCGGTCCCATACAATCCACGCGCTCTCGCTACAATATATCACGGAAAAATACGCCCGAATATTTGGAATTATTTCAATTAAAAGAGATAAGCGAACTTCAGAAATTAAATAAAACGTGTAGAATATAGATTTTTAAATTATCCTTTAGCAACAGATGCATGTAATCAATAATTTTAGTCATTTTTTAAAAGTAGATTTTAAATGTATTCATAACATATAAAAACAAATTAGAACGTGGAATGTGATGATAGGATATCGAACATTAATAATGTGTGTTTTAACTAATGTGATAATAGTCTCTGAAAAACGCACTTTTGCCAGGTTTTGGTCAGGGTAGCGCCTTAACCGACGAGCATGTATGCGTAGGTGTATGGATGTGAAGGAGGCGAGAGAGGTGTGTCAGGATCGTGCCAAATGGAAGTCTGTAGTCTCTGCCTACCCCTCTGGGTGACAGGCGTGAGTGTTTATGTTATGTTATGTTACTATCGGGTGGACTATGTGCTCGTTTGTCACCCTTACTCTTGCCTTGAAAACGCCCAGATTGTATTCGGTCGGAAAGACAGATGCCGGAAAATTTTTTCACTCCTCTGCTGTATGCATCTCGGAAGGAGCGATTAGTTTTGCACGTTTTCTGTTATCTCTCCCGCCGATCTGATGAGCTATACTTTAGTACTGTCTGTTTTTTGGACGTAAAATACGTCTTTAACTTATATTTTTTTGCTTCCACAGTAGGAGGATTCAGTATACTGATGATAATAAAAGCCGAGGATACAGTTTGGTTTTGCTACTATTTTATACTATTAGCATTCAATATTTAGGGGAACTATAACCTCAAATGGCTTAGCGAGATCCTCCGTTATGCCGAAAATATTGCAGCATTAATTTTGAAATAAATATATGGTAAAGTTGAGGATTAATGTTAAGGACTATGTTAGACGAAAACACGATTCCGCAAAATTTTCTCGATAGAAAAAAAATCCAAAGTTACCTCCAAACTGAATAATAAACAGCTATTATTCATAAAATACTTAAATAAGATCATGAAGCATGGAACCGGGCGGCAGGAAACAAACTTCTGGACGCCAATAGTTTGGGTAATTTCTTTTTACAGTGAAAATAATGGTAATTTAAAAAAAATAATAAACATATATGCTTTATAGTTAGTTCAGTTAGTATGCAAAGTTTCATGATCTTATTTAAAGTATTTTATAAATAACAGCGGTTTATTGTTCAGTTTGGAGGCAACTTTGGATTTTTTTCTATCGAGAAAATTTTACAGAATCATGTTTTCGTCTAACATAGTAAAAAGTTAAAGTAAAGCTACAACCTATATTACATCCCACTGCTGGGCACAGGCCTCCCCTCATTTCTGAGAGGGTTTTAGGGCAAGGAAGTGTCCGCCGCGCTGCCCCAATGCGTGTTGGCTAACTTCACATGTCTTCGTAATATTTTTTTTTCTTATTCCTCAGACATGCAGATTTCGTCTCAATGTTTTCCTTCACCGCCGAGCACGTGGTAAATCAGCACTTACAAATAAACCAATTTCATTGGTGCCGGCGGGGATCGAACCCGGGTTACTCGTGTGCTGTTATATTTACAGCGAGCGTTAACCATCTGAGCTACCACGGCTCTAACATCTAACATAGTACTTAACATTAATCCTCTACTTAACATCTATTTATTTCAAAATTAATGTAATTTCGGCATAAAGGAGGATCTTGCTAAGACATTTGAGGTTTTATTTCCCCTTACTTACTTACACCACTTAGTCCAGGAGGAATCGACGAATGAGTACCGAAAATGATTGCCGAGAAGTTTTTGGCTGAAAAACAGAAAGTTTTTGTGCGTTCATGGACTTGGAAAAGGCTTATGACAGAGTGGACAGGAATGTGTTATGGCAAACACTGAACTCATATGGGTTGAGCGCTGGTTTGATACAGGCATTAAGGTATCTTTATAGGGACTCTAGTGCTTGTGTCAGGATCAATGGGGTCTACTCGGACTGGTTTGGCATCCAAAAAGGTGTCAAACAGGGCTGTGTAGCTTCCCCTTGGCTGTTCAACCTATTTATGGACAGGTGTTTGCAAACTTTGAAAGATGAATAATGTGGGTTAAGAATGGGCGAGTTAACCGTCAAATGCCTTTTGTATGCCGATGATCTAGTCATATTTGCGTCATCGGCGTCTGAGTTGCAAATGATGGTTACATTAATGAACTGGAAATTAAAAGAAAGGGGAATGAAAGTGAATGCAAGTAAGACGAAAGTGATGGTTTTTGAAAGAGAAGAAAGCAAAACGGTATGTGAAATAAGAATAGAAGGAGAGTTAATTGAGCAAGTGGATGAGTTTGTGTATTGGGGATGTGTATTTAGCAGTGATGGTAGATATGATAGGGATATAGAACGACGAGTACATGCAGGGGATAGTCAATGGGGCACTATACTCTATTATGAAGAACCAGAATGTGTCAAAAAAAGCACGTATGGTAATTCATAATGCTGTGTTAGTCCCTACTTTAATGTATGGTAGTAAAAGCTGGGTGTGGCAGAAGAAGCACGAAAGTAGAATAAATCCGTAGAAATGCGGTCTTTAAGGAATATGCTAGGGCTGAATCTGAATGACAGGGTAAGAAAATGCGTGATAAGAGATAAATGTGGTATGCATGATGATGTTGTGACCAGGATTAAGAAAGGAATGTTTCGGTGGTTTGGTCATGTAGAAAGAATGAATGAGGAAAGAGTGACAAAGAAAATTTATATGGCAGATGTGAACGGCCGAGTCGGGAAGGGACGCCCTAGAAAAAAGTTTATCGACCAAATTGGCGATATTTTGAAAATGGGCCACGTTAAAAGTACCCTTAACCGACGAGCATGTATGCGTAGATATATGGATGTAAAGGAGGCGAAAGAGGTATGTCAGGATCGTGCCAAATGGAAGTCCGTAGTCTCTGCCTACCCCTCTGGGTGACAGGCGTGAGTGTTTATGTATGTTATGAGTAGGTACCGAAAACTATTCTACCTCAATTCTTTTACGGGATTCTCTTCAAATTGTCTTACTGATGATATAAATGCATTTTTCCGTGGGGCATCTCGGTGCCATATTGTTTAAACCAATTTCTTTTTTCAATGGTAATATAAGGAATTGTTATTTTCAAACGAAAAAAAAATCTTTTATATTCTTTGATAAAATACGAAAAACCAGACAAGAGCGTGTCGGGCCACGCTCAGTGTAGGGTTCCGTAGTTTCCCGTCCGTCACAATAAGTGTTCCCACTTATGAGTTTAAAGGTGGGTATCCATTATGTTCGCGCTCCAGCAGCGCTCCGCGCTCCTGCAACTGCTCCCAGTAGTGGGTACTGTTGTTTCCATCCAAGTTCAAAATGATTTTCCTAGAAAGTCCTTATAAAGTTCTACTTTTCAGATTTTTTTCATATTTTCTAAACTTATGGTTCAAAAGTTAGAGGGGGGGGGGCACATTGTTTTTTACTTTTGGAGCGATTATTTCTGAAATTATTGATGTTATCAAAAAATTACTTCAGTAAACCCCTATTCATTTTTAAATACTTTTCCAACAATATATCACACGTTAGGGTTGAAATAAAAAAAAATCACTTCCCACTTTACATATGGGGGGGCTACCCTAATAAAACATTTTCCAATTTTTATTTTACCACTTTGTCGGCGTGATTGATACACATATTGGTACCAAATTTCAGCTTTCTAGTGCTAACGGTCACAGAGATTAAGCGAGGACGGACAGACGGACAGACAGACATGGCGAAACTATAAGGGTTCCTAGTTGACTACGGAACCCTAAATAGGGTCCCATGACTTCGTAAAACTGGCGGCTTAATTTTTCATCATTTTGTCAAATTTATTTAACTAGTTTCTTACATAAATAATTTTATCCAAAATGAATTAGTTAAAATAAATCAACTTTGCTGTATCTGCATCAATTAAAACACTTAATTTCAACTGCATAAACCGAGGAGCTAAATATTTTTGACAAGTCTTCAATATAATTATAGTCTACGAATACTTTTTAGACAAAAGTTAAAAGAGAGACCGTACTGATTATTAATGAAATAATTTATTAAACTAGAAATGACACAATTATTAGTTATCGCTACAATCCCTCATCGCTAAGTCCACTGAACACAGGCTTCGACCACAGATTGGCTCATATAGAAGATATTTGCCATAGTTACCATGCTTGTTTTATGAAATTTGGGAAAGTAACAGTGCGAACAGGTTAAGTAAAGTTAAATACAATAAAATCCGTAAAAATGGTATCATTCAATGTGTAGTGTTCGTGTAAATACAAGAAAGTATTATATCATCAATTTATTAAAAAAAAGATTCCGACGAATTGAGAACCTCCTCCTTTTTTGAAGTCGGTTAAACACTACTGAAATAAGGGAATAGATAAACTGAAATAGGTAAAGTTCCTTCCTAGACGGACTCCTATGCAGAAACAATGTCCTACCACCTTGTGTTAATATTAAAATTTTTTATTTTAAAACAAAACCCATTTTACATATATATTTTATAAAAACCTTATAAGAACGATGAATACTAAATACGGTCTGAACTTAACAACTGAACTGAATATGTTATGATATTCACTCATCTTTACGTCCCGTGTCCGATAAAACCCCTTGCAATAAAATCATAAGTGCATTAACTGCAGTGTCAACGTCACATGTTTTTACATAAATGTCGTCAAAATAAATATAGTAGGGTCAGCAACAAAAAATAAACTCCTTACAAAGACATTTGAAAGGGGGATCTTTCATTAATTATTATGAACAATCGATATTCAAAAAATGATAATTATAATCTATAGAAACACAAGACAAAATATACAATTTTTTTAAAAATCCAAAGCAGTCATATTTATATCAAAACTAATTTCAAAAAATTGACAGCAAAAGCAATATCGTGAATTATTTCATAACAATAAATGATAATATTTTAGTTTTAAATTTAAATTGAAGGTCACAGGCTGCTGTATATTAAAATCTACTGTTGAACATAGGTCTCCCTTAAACTGTCGACGACCGAGTGCTTTCCGATCGGCTCGATTAACTGGCGCTACGAAGAAATGATGCATCTCTTTGCATTTCCTTTCGCATATACCACGGGGAGTTCTCTGAGGAATCGTTCGGATTAATCCTAGCCGCCAAATTTCGTGAACGCACTACGCGGCATACGTCCCGATACCATCCACACCATGTGGATGATTGGCGGTCCGTCACTGTATGTTTCAGAAGGAGTTTTCTTCCGCGTACGACCTCTCTGTGGAATAGTTTACCACCGGTGATTTTTCCGGACCGATACGACCTAGGGATCTTCAAGAAAAGAGCTTACTCCTTTCTAAAGGGCCGGCAACGCACCTGCAATTCCCCTGGTGTTGCGGTTGATCGTGAGAGCCGGTAGTCACTTAACATCAGGTGAGCCGCATGCTCGTTTGCCCCCTCTTCTAAAAAAATAATAATAATACATATATAATTAGCAATAGTTGTCATGCTTGAGAGACGAGTTGGCAACCGCAGTTTCTTATTTTCTAATTGTTATGACGCTATTGACGGAAGTGGTTCATTTCCTTCTGTAGGTTCCTTACGACACCCACGGGACGATAAAGGGTAGAAGTTATTCTTACACCTATATACGTCCCACTGCTGGGCTCAAGCCTGCCCTCATTTCTGAGAGGGTTTAGGGCAAAGAAGTGTCCGCCGCGCTGCCCAAATGCGTGTTGACGAGCTTCACATGTCTTCGAAATATTTTTTTTCTTATTCCTCAGACATGCAGGTTTCCTCACGATGTTTTCCTTCACCGCCGAGCACGTGGTAAATCAGCACTTAAAATTGCAATTAACAATTTCATTGGTGCCGGCGGGGATCGAACCCGGGTTACTCGCGTTCTGTTATATTTACAGCGAGCGTTAACCACTGAGCTACCACGGCTCTTACTACACGGTGAATAAATTGAAAGGAAAGAAATATATTTTTTGTAGCTGTCTAGCTGTGGTCCATAACTAGAGATAGGTTAATAAATCATCGATTAATAATTAAAACGCAAATATGTTGTCACTCTGAGTACTAAGATGCAATGCCTTATTATCTTTAAAATGGGTCTCCCGTTGTATATAGTTGCGAAATAAAACAACACTAAGCTGCTATTTTACGTTTTCCTTGTAGTCCTTCCCCGGTGGAGGACGATCCTATATTTGCTTCAGCCATAATATAGCAGCAGGGAGGTTCTACCACATAATTATGGAAGTGGCGTATCGTGACAGTGTGAGAATATCCACTACACCACCGTGGGAGTCGGCGTCTGCAAAAAACAACTAAAAACTAAAAAATAGCGATTGGGAAACTGCGTGTTAAGCTCAGCAAATAAAAATAAGCTTGGCAAATATCCCCATTTGAGGTAATTAATGGGGAGGCTTATGTTGACTTTAATAGGCTGTAACGGTACATGGTGTGTACAATTCATGCAGTGTTTCGTCGAGTGAATTTCAATTCATCAACTCCTGCGCAGATTTTTAGTGCTGTATTATAAATAAACTATTGCAAACTAGAAATACAATAATATCTTTGTATGTGTTTCAATCATTCGTTGTCATAACATAACAAGGTCAGCGTGTTTACATTATTTAACAGGTCTCAATGTCAATAGGTTTTATAGTTTTATGTTACATGTTTTAGATACACAAATATGTAGATTTAGGTTAAGTTCTGATATATACATTGCGAGGACTTCTCAGTGCTCTCACTGGTGGGTAATAGATTCAGTTGAAGACCGCCAGTATATTGTCGCAGTACCCTAGGGAAATCTATGACATCATAAATCGTTGCCATTTTCGTACTGTGAGCACTCACGTGATTAAAAAACACAACAGCGCCTAGAGATTTCACAGCTTCCAGAAATGATTGTTATTATTATTAATTATTATTGTTACTTAAATAAACTCGGACATTAAGTTTTAAAAGCTACAACATAAATTTTTCATGTTGAACAGAAAATTTGTACATAATAAATATTTTCATTTGAAAACAGTGTCGAAAAATGGACCGATGACAGTATACTGGAATGTGTTTGGTTTTAAACAGTAACCATTATAGCAAACGAAAAAGGAACGGCTTAACAATATACTGAATTGACGTCACACCTTACGGTGGCCACAGTGTATATCGGAACATACTCTAGTTTATATCAGTGCTAGGTATCCCTTTCTGCCAATTATAGGTATATATCTCTACCGCCAAGCAGGATTACCGTGTAGTAGCGGTGTAGGAATATGCACTACCCTATATCATCCCGTGGGTGTCGTAAGGAGCGACAGAGGGAAATAAATTACGACTAAAATAAAAAGCTGCGGTTGCCAACCCGCTCGCCAAGCGTGCCAACTATGGCTAACATCCCCCCTATGACGCAATCTATGGGGGAGGCCTGTGTTCAGCAGTGGACTTTAATAGGCTATAACGGTAACGGTGAGCAACATTGGCTCCTCTACTGTATTCCGGTGTTTTAAAAAAAATAAAAATAAGGATGACAAACGAACACACAGAGTTGTATCATATATGTTTGTCACACTACCTGTTCGCGCCACTTGCACTATCGCCTAACGCTCAAGGGATTCGTTAATTATTATCCAATAAGATTACTGCAAAGCCCATTTCCGGTTTCCTATCTACCGCCCTCTATGCCCAGCATGTGCATTCGTGTGTTAGCGGACACACACAAGTTGAGAAGACACGCAATCAACCGCACCGCTTATATCTCGCATCATCGCTCCCGCCCTTGTGTAATTTGGATATTGAATTATACAAGCATATAGTAAAAAGTATAGACATTTGCAATAATGCTATATTTCGTGATTATCTTGAAGTTAATAAGTGTGAAGACAGCCGGCAGCCATCGAGACACGAGGCAGATCAGCGGAAGTCCAGGTGGGTGCACATGCATTCCTTCACGTCCTTCCTATATCCCGAATTCAGGGGATTTGCAGTATCACGAATAAATTACATTCCATTCACCGCTCGCACCGTGCTCATACAGTCCACTATTCTATTTAAATTAATAGCCGCACCGCATAACATTATTAAATACATTTGAACCAGCAGTTTGGTGGTTGAAAGCCAAACCCACCATATATTTTTTGGTCACTTCGGCCGGGATTAAATTAACCTTTCGGTCCGGAGAAGTAAATTCATTTTTTTATATATTACAAAAAAATTATATAAGTATATATTATTAAATCATAATAAATTGTAGTTCTAACTATACTAACTACAATATTTATTTGTCCCGCATCGCTTATTACACGTATTATAATACCTTTGTAACGCATACCACACCGCTTCATTATTCCATTAATGATATTTTTCTTGTTGATTAACCGCCATCTTTCTAGTAACGCGAGATTGCTTCGTTCCCCAGTTAACTAATTCTACCGTCACTTATCGCAATAATTTTAGTCCGCATTTGTTTATTGAAAATGACGACGAGAAGCAAAGAATCTAAACTGGTTTCGGATGAAGAAGTTAGTTTAAAAATTATTATCGCTAAACGTAATTATATTTACGAACGATTACAAAAAATTTACGAGACCTCAAAGAGCGCATTTAATTCCTTGGACGAGCAGAATTTATTTCTTAGCATCGCTTCGAATATAGAACAATTACGTAGTGAGTTTCAAGAAGTTCTACATAACTATAATACTAAAAATTTAAAATTAAACCCTAATGCAGACGTTGATTACGAAGCTTGGAACTCATTTGAAGATTTATATAGTCGTATTAAGTGCCAAATTACGAAAATATCCACACCGCCTTCCACTGTTACGTTAGAAAATAGATTTCCTACTAAATTAAAAACTTCACTTCCGCCAATTGAATTAATGTCATTTAACGGAGACATACGCCAGTGGTCCATGTTTTATCAACAATTTAAGACATTAATTCACGACAATTTACAATTAACTGATGCCGAACGTGTTTATTATTTGGTTAACAAATTGAGTGACAGGGCGTTATCAGTTTGTGCCGGGTTAGCCCCTACCGCAGAAAATTATTCCATTATTTGGAATGCGCTTATAAGAAGATATAATGACGAACGCACACTCGTATCTACGTACATTAACCAACTATTGAATTTAACACAGGTGAACGCAAACACAACAGGAGGTTATCATAAATTTATGGACAAATTTGATGCTTCAATTAATGCTCTAAAGCAATTAAAAATTGAGGACTTAGCTGATTTTTTGTTTTTAAATATTGCACTTAGAAAATTAGATCATGACACTGTTAAGTCATTTGAAATGTCTTAAGTCATTTGAAATGTCTTGTCGCACAATTAGCATACCAAACTACGCCTCTTTAGTACAATTTTTATACGAACAGAATAGGGCTATATGCCATACATTTAATAATTCGCATACTTTATCTACATCCAATAATAATCGAAACAAATCACTTTCAAATAAATTTAGTAAAACATTTATTAATACAGATCCTTCGCATTCATGTATCTTTTGTAAATCAAGTGATCATGAACACTTGTATGTTTGTCCACGCTTTTTAAAATTAAATACACAACAACGTTACGATATTATTAAACAAAACAATTGTTGTATTAATTGTTTAAGTAATAAACACTCGACTTCTTTTTGTAAATCGAAGCGTAAGTGTATATACTGCGCGCGGCGCCACCATTCTTTAATTCATTCTGACCCGAATCAGAATGGCTCTAAGACTGCTTTTCGTAGTAGCAATACGTTACACTCAGAGGTTGTGCAGACGCGTAACGCTAATGCATGCAGCGCGCATTCGATTAATTACCGCGCAGTTAACGATAATAAGGTAAATTCTTCTGTCGCTCACAATTCGAATACGGAGGAAAATGAAAGAACACTTACCTCTTCATTTAATATTTCTCGCGATTATAGTACTCTTCCGCGCTATACTACTTTATTGGGGACTGCAAAAATAAAGGTCGTAGATAAATACGACAATGAACATTTTATTCGGTGTTTAGTTGACCCCGGATCCCAAAGCGACTATATTACGAAGGATTGTTGTAAACGCTTATTTCTTTCCGTTTCGAATAAAAATCGTTTTACCGAAGTACACGGGATCGGTGGTGTGTCCCAGAAGATTTTAGGTGTCACTTCACTGCAGTTCACGTCTCGTTTTAATGATAACAAATTTTATCATATTGAACCATTAGTTGTTCCGACCATCACGGGTCAGTTGCCAGATTCGATAGTAGATGTTTCAAAAATTCGCTATTTAGATAAAATACGCTTAGCAGATGATCAGTTTTATCAACCTGGGTCTATAGATATTTTATTGGGGGTTAATACCTACATAAAACTTTTGTCGCCTGAAAACTTAATTCATTCGCAATGTCCTAGTGCCATAGAAACATCACTCGGATATATTATTATGGGTGATGCTGAAGTCGCTATATCACATCATTCCCCGCGTTCATTTGTTTCCTGTTCTTACGATACAAATTTAAATCAAAATATTCTTAATGATATAATGGAAAAATTTTGGAAAATTGAAGAACTTCCGCAAAAATTATATTTGAGCCGTGATGAGCAGGAATGTGAAGACATTTATACTTCTACTACTTACCGCCAAAACGACGGACGGTATGTGGTCGCCCTGCCATTTAAGAAAAGGCCCGACATATTGGGTGACTCTTTAATGAATGCAAAAAAACGCCTCTTACTTCTGGAAAAACGCTTTAACAAATATCCCGATCTTCGCGATCAATACAATGTTGTTATAAGGGAATACATTAATAAGGGTATTTTATCCGCTGTTTCTGATAATGATTGTATACAGCCTTCTTTTTATTTGCCGCATCACCCTGTCGTACGGAATGATAAAAGTACAACGAAGTTGCGCATCGTTTTAGACGCTAGTGCTAAGTCGGATAACGATATTTCTTTGAATGACATTTTGCACACCGGGCAAAATTTACAAACAGACATTTTTAATATTTTATTAAACGTTAGAGTTTATCGCATCGCTTTCTTTGCAGATGTTAGGCAAATGTACTTGTGTATCGAAGTCCAAAAATCCCATCGCGCTTTTCAACGCATTTTATATCGGTTTTCTACAGAAGAAACTATACGAACATATGAATTTAATCGCGTCACATTCGGATTACGCTCTTCCCCTTTCCTCGCACTCCGCACTTTACGCCAGTTAGCCGCTGACGAAAGGGAGTCCTATCCCCTTGCTGCTTCTGTAGTGAAAAGGGATATTTATATGGATGACCTCGTTTCCTCCGCGCCTTGCGTCAACAACGCAGTCAACACCGCCACTCAACTTATCCAAATGTTTCGCCGAGGTGGATTCGATTTCGTTAAGTGGACAAGTAACTGCAAGGAGCTTTTACAACATATACCAGCATCACATCGTCAACAAGACTCGGTATCATTTGATGATAATGACATTTTAAAAATTTTAGGCCTTCGTTGGTATCCCGCCACCGATAAGATTTCCTTTCTTGTTTCGCCGCCACCGGTCACTTGTACCAAACGCGCTATCCTCTCCGCAACCGCTCGCTTGTACGATGTTTTAGGACTTGTCGGTCCAGTAATACTTTACGCCAAATTATTAATTAAAGCCTTGTGGGTTCTTAAACTTAACTGGGATGAGACTCCACCCACTAATATTGTCAATACATGGCAACGATATATATCAGAGTTACCTTTAATCTCACATTTACAGATTCCACGTCATATCGGCGTAAATGAAAAATCCCATGTGTCGCTACTAGCCTTCGCCGACGCTACGGAAAAAGCTTACGGGTGTGTCATCTATTCGCATATTGTTGATCTTATAATTGATTATTATCACTATAAACATTTCCACGCTAGTCCTCAGTATTTACTTGCTGCATTACGGGAGAAATATTGGATATTATCAGCTCGCCGTGTAGTGAGATACCGCCTTCATAGGTGTAACATTTGTTTTCGACATAAACCCAAACCTATTTACCCCATGATGTCTGCCTTGCCTGCTTGCCGCCTAGAGCAGTGTAATGCGTTTACACACACAGGTGTGGATTTTTCGGGCCCACTTTATATCACATTGAAGCGTAAACGTGGTATACGAAGCCAGAAGGCTTATTTATTTTTATTTATATGCCTCGTTACTAAGGCAGTGCATTTAGAATTAGCGTCTTATCTAAGTTCGGTAAGTTTTTTAGACGATTTTAAGAGATTTATCTCTCGTAGACGTCCGCGTCGATTTCTATACAGCGATAACGGTACTAATTTTGTCGCCTCGCGTTCATATTTACATGAATTACATAGATTTTTAAAATCAGAAAAATATTATAAGGCATTCAGTCAGGTGCTCACTGATAATCGCATTGTTTGGAAACTCAACCCTCCAAGCGCTCCACATTTCGGGGGTTTGTGGGAGTCCAATATTAAGGTTGTAAAAACCCATTTGTTTCGCGTAAAAGGTAAGCAAATCCTCACGTATGAAGAAATGCTTACTACTCTTTGTCAGATCGAGTGTATCTTAAATTCTCGCGCCCGCTTTATGTATTAAGCAGTGATCCATCGGAACCTACCGCACTTACACCCGCACATTTTCTAAATTTAAAACCACTTGAATGCTTACCAGCTGCAGATTTAAACAAGGAACGCATTAATCTCTTATCACGCTTTTCTTTAATAGATTCTCTAGTTCAGTCCTTTTGGAAACGCTTCAGATTCGAATACTTACATACAGTACAGAGTAGAGTAAAGTGGAATAAGAACGCTACTGCCATTTCTGTAGGGACGATTGTTCTAATAGACGTGGATAATACTCCACCGCTTCAGTGGCCTCTAGGCCTTGTCACCGAATTGTTTCCCGGTAAGGATGGTGTGGTACGCGTTGCGCAAGTTAAACTTAAGAATTCCACTTTAAAACGCCCTCTTATCAAACTGTGTCCTTTACCAACACAGTGATTAATATAGTTAATTTTACATTATCGTTTATATATTTAGTTTAATTCTTAGGTCATAACGTCGCTTCATTTCGCTACTATATAAGTATTTATCTATATATATCTATATTTTTATACTTTACTTGCTAGTTGAGGATACCTCAAGGCCGGGGGGGTGTTCGCGCCACTTGCACTATCGCTTAACGCTCAAGGGATTCGTTAATTATTATCCAATAAGATTACTGCAAAGCCCATTTCCGGTTTCCTATCTACCGCCCTCTATGCCCAGCATGTGCATTCGTGTGTTAGCGGACACACACAAGTTGAGAAGACACGCAATCAACCGCACCGCTTATATCTCGCATCATCGCTCCCGCCCTTGTGTAATTTGGATATTGAATTATACAAGCATATAGTAAAAAGTATAGACATTTGCAATAATGCTATATTTCGTGATTATCTTGAAGTTAATAAGTGTGAAGACAGCCGGCAGCCATCGAGACACGAGGCAGATCAGCGGAAGTCCAGGTGGGTGCACATGCATTCCTTCACGTCCTTCCTATATCCCGAATTCAGGGGATTTGCAGTATCACGAATAAATTACATTCCATTCACCGCTCGCACCGTGCTCATACAGTCCACTATTCTATTTAAATTAATAGCCGCACCGCATAACATTATTAAATACATTTGAACCAGCAGTTTGGTGGTTGAAAGCCAAACCCACCACTACCCGACACAGCACTTTTGATTAAACTTCCAACTATTTTACCCTTTTCAGTTGTCTGAGCAAGTTTAAGGTAACTATTAGAATATCGTTTAATTAAATGTTCCTAACATTAATATATTCATTCCATATTTTTTCATCCTTAAAGTATAAAGTATTGTGCAACTGCATCCAGTTATTTAAGGTCTATATTGTTCAAATCGCTCTGTACATTTCCTTATAAAACTGTTTAATCGATAATATAAAGTTTTCGAATGTCAATAAACTATTCTTCTTTCAGCTCACACTCGCTTTGTATTGAGTAGCAACTGAATTTCGATTTCCGTTGTAGTACATTCTCAATTCCATTTGTAAGTTTCTGGTAAAAGGAAATGGACTGACCTGAAATATGAGAGAGATGTCTGAAAATATATTCTACAAGTAAACGAAATGAAGTCAAACTAAAAAAAATACAAATGTGTGCATTTGTGTTATTATTCTAAAAAGAGCATCAGTAGTCTTGTTGTTGTCGACTAACAAAACTTATTTTGTCAATTTGATCCTTACTGTTATAAGTTTTTACTGGAATCTTAGTTAATGTTAAATAATTTTAAAAAGCAAGCGTTTAAATGATTGTTTAGTGAAATTTCGCACGAAATAGTTTATATCGATAATTTTATTTCATGATTTCAATTAGACGCAAACCGGCACCTACGAATCAAGATTTATTTCTTTTAAGATAGATAACCCACTTCTTTAGTAAACATTTTGTTACTAAAAGAAAGAAAGATAGAAAGAAAGGATAAAAACGAGTTCATAGTCCACCTGAACGGTATATAATAAAACGGTAATAGAAATTGTGGCTATAGCCGTCTACGGTATTGTTTAAAAATCAAAATGTACGAGATCAATCTAATGAATCACAATCAAATCAAATCGATCAAATCTACTACGGAGAGTGCTCAAAGGGTTCGGACTAATTCCTGCCGCTAAATTCCACCACCGCACATCGCAATATAAACTCGCGATAACATCCATGCCACCTGGATAATTGGCGGTTCACTGCTGTGCGATTTATCAGTAGTTTTCATTCTTGTGAAACTTCTTTGTAGAACCAACTACCACTAAGGGTTTTTCTGGACTGATACGACTTAGGAATCTTGAAGAAATGAGCCTACTCTTTTTTAAAAGGCCGGCAACTCATCGGCAATTCCCCTGGCATTGCAATTGTACATCTACCGTGGTAATTACTCACCATAAGGTGCGCGTAAATAAGCTATCCCAGGTCTACGTCTACGGTACTCGTCATTTACGCAACTCAACAGTATTATGCTGTTTTTTGCCAGTATGCAGCCGTTACTCATACTTTAAATTTTTTCGTTTTATCATTTACTGCCACCTCTATTTCTTTGTTTATCTCTATTTATAAAAGTAAATGTGAAACAGAGCACGCAGAGTGAATGACTTGATCAATCCTGGCCCATTGCAAAACGGATGCGTTGCCACCCCTCAGGATTAAGGTGAAAACTTCGTTACCTGTTGATAGGGTACCCACTTCTATACGAAACACAGTAACATTTTGCTGTTATTTTACGCTGGTATTTTGTGAAAGCATGTTCCTTTTCCAATGAACCTGAAAGAAGCGAAAGAGGTATGTAAGGATCGTGACACTTGGCGATCTGTTCTCTCTGGCTACCCCGTTAGGGATTGTGCGTGAAGATAAGTAAGTAAGTAAGTATGTTCCTTTTCCGAGCCAATTTCTTTGTGCTGCAGACGAAATGCAGCGTATAATTATCTCTGTTGCTTCCTCTATATGTAATTCGTCGGCATGAAATTACTGACAGAGTAAATCGCCACATTTTTTTATGGGATAGGGGTGACACACAGTCCATCTGATGGTAAGTGGTTATTGTGGTCCACAGACATTTACATCTATCGATTACTATAATGCAGATCCGTTGTCATCCGTGAGAACTAAAATTGAATGCCTCGTTTTTTCAGTAAGAAATATCTCCGGTTCTCTACACCACCACACAGCAGCGTTAAGCTGCTATTTTACGTTGGTATTCTGTGAGAGCGTGCTCCTTCCAGATTCGAGTCGACCCATTCGTGCTACAACTATACTACCTGTGTACCTCTTTATTTTGTAAATGTACCATAAAGCTAATAATATTTTATGTGAGAGATTTCATATAAGTCGCAAAGATTATGTATTTTTTTAATGTATTGATGTTTGTTTTATTAATGCTATTGACTGGAGAAGCAAATCCGTTTGTTTAAGTTAAATAAAACAGAATTAGACTGTGGAAGTATTCTCTTCTTAATTAAAAATGTTAAAATTTATTAGGTAAGGTCAGAAACAAGCACCTATGCGCTTATCTGATGGTAAAGGATGCTGTGACCGAAATACATGTACATCTATCCTCGATTAAGACTGAAAATGCAGGTGCATTGTCACTCCTGAGGACTAAGATAAGATGCCTCGTTTTCCAGAGAAAAGGGTCTCCGGTTCTCTATACTTACCATAAGAAACACAGCAGCATTAAACTGTTATTTCACGCTGGTATTTTGTAAGAGCGTTCCTTGCACGGTCATTCGTGCTAAAAGCGTATTATAACTGCAGCATGGTCCATTATAATATACTTCTAACTTAAGTAATTACTTAAAAAGCCATACAGTTTGTAAGTCTCCATAAAAATCTTTATAGATGATACCATGTGAGTCGTATATATCGCATAAACGCATAAAAAGTATACAATAAAAGTTAAGAGATCGTCTTGACCTGAATTACACACAGTACGCCGGCTGTGTCATACCTATTTATATGACAGTGTGATTAAGTGTTCTAGATACTAAGTACGGCCTCGATATATACCATTTCTTTTCTTTCTTTGGTTATGGACTTGGTGACGAGGACTTTAGTCAGTGCGCAGTCATTAGAGATCATCCGTTCGATTGTCACTTAAATGTTATAAAAAAAGTCTTCCTTAATATATATATATATATATATATATATATATATATATATATATATATATATATATATATATATATATATATATATATTCCAGATGAACTGTTTTACCGTCCGGAAAAAATAGGGTGTAACATGTGAATTGTGAACGAAGTAGAAGCCTATGGCACAGATATTTTACAAAAAATAAAAACATAACTTTTGAATTAAGTAAAAAAAATAATAAAATCTATTGAAATTCAAATCATATCCACACTACTTTACTAACGAAAATAATACAATAAATTTAATAGGCATCTTTGACCTTGTCACTTCGCAGGGTCACAGGCTCAAGGGCAATGGGTAAAAAAATTCAAACGTTTAGTTCAAAATATTTGTTTTAATTTTTTGTAAATTAACCTTTTTGCTGTTCTTTCTGAGCTAGCGGGATATCAGTGTCATAGGCTTTTTCTCCGTTATTATATATATATATATATATATATATATATATATATATATATATATATATATATATATATATATATATATATATATATGTCGGTCTCTCTGGTTCTACTGCGGATATCCTCATTTCTAAGTTTATCACGCAGAGAAACTCCGAGCATAGCCCTCTCCATAGCTCGTTGAGCGACTTTGAGCGTCCTCATACGGCCAGCAGTGAAGGACCACGTCTCAGTTCCATATGTCATCACTGGCAACACGCACTGGTTGTACAACTTAGTTTTCAGGTTTTGAGATACCGAGCCGAGCCGAGTTGAATCCGTCGATTGACCTCTCGGTCGAAGTTGGACTTACCTAGCCGGACTATTTGTCCCAGGTAAACGTACTCGTCAACAACTTCGAGCTTAGTGCTCCCAACAACTACCGGCATAGGTGTGACATGGACATTAAACATGATCTTTGTTTTGTCCATGTTCATCTTAAGACCTATCCGTTGGGAGGCACTATTGAGGTCATTGAGCATAGTGCTTAAGTTTTAGTGTTTCCTCCAGCGATACTGCCATAAGGACTATATCGTCGGCAAATCGAAGGTGAGTGATGTACTCGCCATTGATGTTAATACCGTATCCTTTCCAGTCCAGTAGCTTGAAAACGTAGTTTCGGCGAAATAACGTCACCCTGTCTTACACCTCTCTGCAGTTGGATAGGTTTCGTACTCTGCTTCTGTACTCGGATAGCCATCGTGGCCCTACTGTACAAACACTTCAGCACTTCGATATACCGACAGTCAACTTGGCACCGCTGAAGAGACTGTAGCACCGCCCAAATTTCGACGGAATCAAAGGCTTTCTCATAGTCCACATACGCCAGAGTGACCGACATAGCCCAACGGATTAGTAAGCTGAAGTGGCAATGGGCCGGCCATGTAGCTCGAAGAACCGACAACCGTTGGGGAAAAAAGGTTCTCGAGTGGCAGCCTCGTACCGGTAGACGAAGTGTAGGGCGACCCCCCACTAGATGGAGTGACGACCTGTTAAGACATGCAGGAAGTCGATGGATGCAGGTGGCTCAGGACCGTGCTTTGTGGCATACCTTGGGGAAGGCCTATGTTCAGCAGCGGACTTGTAAAGGGCTGTAATGATGATGATGATGATGATATATATATATATATATATATATATATATATATATATATATATATAATATTCCACAACTATCACACAACGCCATCTAGTCCCAAGCTAAGCAGAGCTTGTGTTATGGGTACTAGACAACTGATAAACATACTAATATATTTCGAAATAAATAAATATTATAGATAAATTACACCCAGACACAGAACACATGATCGTGCTCATCACACAAACATTTGTCGTGGGTGGGAATCGAACCCACGACCTCCGGCATAGCAGTCAGGGTCACTAACCACTAGACCAACAGGCCTGTTGAAATACCACATATATATATATATATATATATATATATATATATATATATATATATATATATATATATATATATATATATATATATATATATAAGCGAAATACCACAGACTGACTGACTGATCATGAGATCGCTAAAAATATACACCCGAATTATTTTAAATTTGGTATAGTTACTTATTTCACAATGTGGACGCTCACTAAGAACGAAATTTACAATACTAGTCCCATATTTTTTTTTTTTTGATATTTTACATCGAAGTTCAGCAACAAAATATTATCGTGCGCCCAGCGAAGCGAGCGGGTATCAGTTAGTATCCAATATAAAATGTGCCCTAGTACTTTTTTGATTTTACCGTGAATTTGCACTGACGCGATTTTCACAAAACCACATGTTTTAAACACTGTTTTCTGTCAATGTAGCAAAAAGCGTTTGCATAGTCAGAGAACATGTTGTAGTGAAATATGTTTGACAGTTTCAGTTTCAGTATTGTATGTTACATATTTCTGCATTATAACTTTATAACTACATAAACAAAATGTTTGAAAACAAATTTGTAGAAATATTGTCGTGTTGATAGATAAGTTTGAAAATCTGTTGAAATTTTTACACAATTTTTTGTACGTGCGATTTTCCACCATCAACAAAATCGTCAACAAAACATGTGGTGTGATAATTTATGCGATTTGTTTCGAAACATTACGTGTTGGATGTTTCTCAGTGCAAACGTACTGTTATTCCATTCTTGCGGACAAGCAGTGAAAAATCTTTACTAAATTTTGTTTTGTAGGATAAAAATGTTATAAGTACAGGCAGTTTTATTTATATCATGTACGCTACGAATAAGATTAAGTATACGATACGATGTGTTAGATTTTATAGTCTTCTGTAATTGTCAAATGCAATGAGTATTCGAGAGATTTTATTCGGATTAAATCAAATCAATTGTATTGTGATCGACAGGTTATAAGGTGGCTTATAGGGAACAGATTCAGTCACGCTGCGATACACCATTTGGCCAATATAAAATATTCAATATAAATTATTAATGTGGATGTCGAGTCAATTACTACATATTTTGGTAATTTCCTTATCGGCACATTACATTTTTAAACTCGTATCTGAGTGATCCGATTGCTTAAAAGTTTTTATAGGTTTAATTTTAAAATGTTATTATTAACCAGTTTATTATATTTACTAAACTCATGTTACTGTCAATTTCATTATAATACATAACAGTTATGTTATCACCAAATAAAATAATATCATTTTATAGCATTAGTAAAGTCATCAATATAGATCAAAAATACTAAGAGTCCAAGAACACTTGTTCATATTTTGAATGATACCTTGTTCTATACGCATATTTATATATATTGGAGCATTAGATGTCTCACGGCTATGTTTTATAATCTTTGCGTTTTTCCCCGTTTATATCACAGACCCTATAGATTAGTTTAATAAAGAGTGACCATATTTTTTGCATTTTTGTTGATTCGACTCCTGACTAAAGTAGGCTTTTTAAAATGTTTAAATGCGATCATTCTTATTTTGAAAAATAAACAATGTTCCCTTTAAGTACAATTTATAATAAAATAATTTATTTAATAAAATAAAAAATTGATATTATTCTTTTCCTCCATGTCCCGCTCGTTTTTTTCATCCTGTATAATCGGTCTTTACGTATGAAATTGGCGTTTAGCAGTATTGGCCACTTCACTTCAAAATAATTTTTGTTTCGCTAAGAATTCTAATTTCTCGAAAATCCCAAATTTTTTGAAAAATGGATTCTGTTTGACAATCGCAAGCGCTTAGTAAGTTGGTGGGACCCCTAGAAAAGTGATGGTCTCTGTTGTTGGTCTAGCGCCGGTGTGATTTTTTTTCTAGAGCACACAGTCCACCTGATGGTAAGTGCTGTGTCCCATAGACATCTGTATCTGTTCTCAAATACGAATAAAAACGCAGATGCGTTGCCACTGCGTTATATAATACCTCGTTTCCAGCAAAATTGGTCTCCGTTTCTCTACACTCACCATACGATTCCCAGTTCGTTACAGCTTCTTACAAATGTAGTAAATTCATGCAGATGTGTACTGTAAGGAATTGAACGCAATGATGGAGAAGCTTGCACGTCTCCAATCGGTTTTAGTCAATCGTTCGTCCCCGCCAATCCTGTACGACAACGCGACGTCATACTGCACAACAGACGGTCTCTAAGTTACAAGAGCTCGGTTTTGGAAGCTCTCAGTCATCCACCGTACTAACCAGACCTTGTGTCTGCAAGTTCTAATTTTTCCAGAACTTGCATAATTTTTGAGGGGAAAAAATCAATGCTCAAGAGGCAGTACAAATTGCCTTTGAAGAATTTGTTGTCTCCCGTCCAGCTGATTTCTTTAAGAAGGGCATCAATAAACTGCTACTGCGTTGACAAAGATGCATCGATTGCAAGGGCGAACTTTGCTTCATGGCAATAAAAAATATAGAAAGAATATTGTATATGTTGTAAGTTATTTCATATAGAACGGTAATTTCATAGGTAAAGACCTAATGTTATAACTGTTTATTGCATACGATGTACACCTGGCAACGAAGCCCGAGAGGTGCTTCCTATAATCGGTAAAAAAATGAACACGACTCACTTAGCTCGTCGCGGTAGCTCTAGGGGTAAGCGTTCTACATAAATTTAATAGTACACGAACAAACCTAGGTTAGTTCCCCGCTGGCACCAATCAAATTGTTCATTGCAATTCTAAATGCTCGTGATCGGCAGTCAAGAAAAACGCCGTTGCAGAAACTTATTTTTAATTGAATTAATTTAATCGTGCTTAGGCCATCTAGTGTCAATTTTCCGACCACTTTGAGAGTCAATCAAGTTTTATTCGATAAAATGATTTTACCTATAGAATGAAGTAGACGTAGCTATTACAAAGCTATGTTAGTCGAAAGAAATGATTATGATTTAATACCCTAAAATTTATTCTCTCCATATCTAAAAATAAGGGTTGTAGCTGGTAGCATTTATTTGCTATAAAATTCAACTTTTATCTTATATTTTACGCCGCACTTGTGGTTGAAAATTATCAAATTAAATAAATCATTTGCTGTGAAATGTTTTTGTTTTATATTTAATTTCATTTGAAGGTTTCACTTCTAGCGCATATGAAATGCACTTATGTTTTTTTTTAAACAAAAACGAAGTGACGAATGAACTTATAGTCCAAGTTACCACTGCAATCCATGAACACCTGCAACTAACTTAAAACATAGAAAGTTAAATATGCGTTGTGACCTTCGGAGAGTAAGATGGAATGTCTCACAACCTGAAATTATACTGCCTCTCTTTTCGTCATAAAATGCCGCAAACAGCAGCGCACGTATAAGCTGAAGATGGCCGGGGTTAAAATAGATATTTAAACGCAAATTTATTGCAGCACCAATGGGTTTTTTTTTCAATCGACGACTCTCCCAAAGTAATGCCATCATCAAACAGTGGCATAATGTATGGTGAATGGCGGGAACCAGAAAACTTTTTTACGATAATCAAATTGACTCATCCTAAGACATTTTTTGTTAGCGAGATATAGGGTCTTTTATCTCACTGATAAAATGGTATGAAGTCTGCTGTCCGAACATGTTCACACTCATTTACCATTTTTCTCATTTACTCTCATTACCGCTGTTACATCAGATTTGATAAACCATTGATTTTCGCAAAAGAACACCGATTCCTATCAGCGAAGATTATTGAGGCTATTGAAATTTTAAAAAGCTTAGAACTAAGAAGTTCACTGTATGCTGCCATCTGCTTGGTATTATTTCATTAATAAAACTAAGTCCAAACCCGAACATACCGCAAGACTTCATGATACTGTAAGCTTGTTCTACGTAGATCGGACTATTAATTAGTATTCAAAATATGAAGGTAATTCCGGATAATTATGAAATCGTTATTCAGGACGTCTAACATCTCAGTTCCTTCTTGACTATAGTTGCTATAAAGCACCTGAAACAACGGGAATTGAAAAAGTCTTATTAAACACGATAAAATCCATGAATTTTGTTTTATTCAAAATTTGTGTTGTACAATATTCACTAGTCATAGTCAAACGTATTGTTTCAGAGTACAGTCTTCATAAAACTAGCGGCTCATTCTTGGGTCGGTGTGACATGACTTTTAATAACAAGATACCCCACAGTCTATCAAATGTCCACAGCTGAACATAGGCCTCCCCCATAGACTGTCTCATAGCACCCTATGTCATAGTTGCCATGATAGCCATCTCATGTTTTATTCCTCCGTATTGTCTCTTACGAAACCTGAAACATCATATGGGCAGTGGATTATCTTACGTTGTTACGGTTTACGGTTGAATTTTAAATGAATGAACGTTTTACGTGGTAGAGCCATGCAGCAGCTATATTGTTATGCTTATGTTGTTTTGTACTAATTATATGCTACATATAACTCTAAATGTAACTTTGTTTGTGGTGAGAAATAAACGTTATTTATTATATATATTGTGGTTGCAGCACGAATGGGTTGGCTCGAACGGGGAAGGACCACGCTCTCACAGAATACCAGCGTAAAATAGCAGCGTAATGCTGCTGTGTTTCGTATGGTGAGGGTAGAGAACCGGAGACCCTTTTTACTGGAAACGAGGCATTCTATCTTAGTCCTCAAGACTGATAACGTATCTGCATTTTGATTTTTAATTGAAGATAAATGTAGATGTCTTTGGGCCAAAGCATCCACTTAACATCAGGTGGATTGTGTGCTCGTTTGTCAAAAAAAATGATAACAGAAAATCGTTTAGTATTGAGTAGAAACTGAATGTGTTACATTCTATCTTAGTCCTCAAGACTGATAACGTATCTGCATTTTGATTTTTAATTGAAGATAAATGTAGATGTCTTTGGGCCAAAGCATCCACTTAACATCAGGTGGATTGTGTGCTCGTTTGTCAAAAAAAATGATAACAGAAAATCGTTTAGTATTGAGTAGAAACTGAATGTGTTACATTCTATCTTAGTCCTCAAGACTGATAACGTATCTGCATTTTGATTTTTAATTGAAGATAAATGTAGATGTCTTTGGGCCAAAGCATCCACTTAACATCAGGTGGATTGTGTGCTCGTTTGTCAAAAAAAATGATAACAGAAAATCGTTTAGTATTGAGTAGAAACTGAATGTGTTACATTCTATCTTAGTCCTCAAGACTGATAACGTATCTGCATTTTGATTTTTAATTGAAGATAAATGTAGATGTCTTTGGGCCAAAGCATCCACTTAACATCAGGTGGATTGTGTGCTCGTTTGTCAAAAAAAATGATAACAGAAAATCGTTTAGTATTGAGTAGAAACTGAATGTGTTACATTCTATCTTAGTCCTCAAGACTGATAACGTATCTGCATTTTGATTTTTAATTGAAGATAAATGTAGATGTCTTTGGGCCAAAGCATCCACTTAACATCAGGTGGATTGTGTGCTCGTTTGTCAAAAAAAATGATAACAGAAAATCGTTTAGTATTGAGTAGAAACTGAATGTGTTACATTCTATCTTAGTCCTCAAGACTGATAACGTATCTGCATTTTGATTTTTAATTGAAGATAAATGTAGATGTCTTTGGGCCAAAGCATCCACTTAACATCAGGTGGATTGTGTGCTCGTTTGTCAAAAAAAATGATAACAGAAAATCGTTTAGTATTGAGTAGAAACTGAATGTGTTACATTCTATCTTAGTCCTCAAGACTGATAACGTATCTGCATTTTGATTTTTAATTGAAGATAAATGTAGATGTCTTTGGGCCAAAGCATCCACTTAACATCAGGTGGATTGTGTGCTCGTTTGTCAAAAAAAATGATAACAGAAAATCGTTTAGTATTGAGTAGAAACTGAATGTGTTACATTCTATCTTAGTCCTCAAGACTGATAACGTATCTGCATTTTGATTTTTAATTGAAGATAAATGTAGATGTCTTTGGGCCAAAGCATCCACTTAACATCAGGTGGATTGTGTGCTCGTTTGTCAAAAAAAATGATAACAGAAAATCGTTTAGTATTGAGTAGAAACTGAATGTGTTACATTCTATCTTAGTCCTCAAGACTGATAACGTATCTGCATTTTGATTTTTAATTGAAGATAAATGTAGATGTCTTTGGGCCAAAGCATCCACTTAACATCAGGTGGATTGTGTGCTCGTTTGTCAAAAAAAATGATAACAGAAAATCGTTTAGTATTGAGTAGAAACTGAATGTGTTACATTCTATCTTAGTCCTCAAGACTGATAACGTATCTGCATTTTGATTTTTAATTGAAGATAAATGTAGATGTCTTTGGGCCAAAGCATCCACTTAACATCAGGTGGATTGTGTGCTCGTTTGTCAAAAAAAATGATAACAGAAAATCGTTTAGTATTGAGTAGAAACTGAATGTGTTACATTCTATCTTAGTCCTCAAGACTGATAACGTATCTGCATTTTGATTTTTAATTGAAGATAAATGTAGATGTCTTTGGGCCAAAGCATCCACTTAACATCAGGTGGATTGTGTGCTCGTTTGTCAAAAAAAATGATAACAGAAAATCGTTTAGTATTGAGTAGAAACTGAATGTGTTACATTCTATCTTAGTCCTCAAGACTGATAACGTATCTGCATTTTGATTTTTAATTGAAGATAAATGTAGATGTCTTTGGGCCAAAGCATCCACTTAACATCAGGTGGATTGTGTGCTCGTTTGTCAAAAAAAATGATAACAGAAAATCGTTTAGTATTGAGTAGAAACTGAATGTGTTACATTCTATCTTAGTCCTCAAGACTGATAACGTATCTGCATTTTGATTTTTAATTGAAGATAAATGTAGATGTCTTTGGGCCAAAGCATCCACTTAACATCAGGTGGATTGTGTGCTCGTTTGTCAAAAAAAATGATAACAGAAAATCGTTTAGTATTGAGTAGAAACTGAATGTGTTACATTCTATCTTAGTCCTCAAGACTGATAACGTATCTGCATTTTGATTTTTAATTGAAGATAAATGTAGATGTCTTTGGGCCAAAGCATCCACTTAACATCAGGTGGATTGTGTGCTCGTTTGTCAAAAAAAATGATAACAGAAAATCGTTTAGTATTGAGTAGAAACTGAATGTGTTACATTCTATCTTAGTCCTCAAGACTGATAACGTATCTGCATTTTGATTTTTAATTGAAGATAAATGTAGATGTCTTTGGGCCAAAGCATCCACTTAACATCAGGTGGATTGTGTGCTCGTTTGTCAAAAAAAATGATAACAGAAAATCGTTTAGTATTGAGTAGAAACTGAATGTGTTACATTCTATCTTAGTCCTCAAGACTGATAACGTATCTGCATTTTGATTTTTAATTGAAGATAAATGTAGATGTCTTTGGGCCAAAGCATCCACTTAACATCAGGTGGATTGTGTGCTCGTTTGTCAAAAAAAATGATAACAGAAAATCGTTTAGTATTGAGTAGAAACTGAATGTGTTACATTCTATCTTAGTCCTCAAGACTGATAACGTATCTGCATTTTGATTTTTAATTGAAGATAAATGTAGATGTCTTTGGGCCAAAGCATCCACTTAACATCAGGTGGATTGTGTGCTCGTTTGTCAAAAAAAATGATAACAGAAAATCGTTTAGTATTGAGTAGAAACTGAATGTGTTACATTCTATCTTAGTCCTCAAGACTGATAACGTATCTGCATTTTGATTTTTAATTGAAGATAAATGTAGATGTCTTTGGGCCAAAGCATCCACTTAACATCAGGTGGATTGTGTGCCCGTTTGTCAAAAAAAATGATAACAGAAAATCGTTTAGTATTGAGTAGAAACTGAATGTGTTACATTCTATCTTAGTCCTCAAGACTGATAACGTATCTGCATTTTGATTTTTAATTGAAGATAAATGTAGATGTCTTTGGGCCAAAGCATCCACTTAACATCAGGTGGATTGTGTGCTCGTTTGTCAAAAAAAATGATAACAGAAAATCGTTTAGTATTGAGTAGAAACTGAATGTGTTACATTCTATCTTAGTCCTCAAGACTGATAACGTATCTGCATTTTGATTTTTAATTGAAGATAAATGTAGATGTCTTTGGGCCAAAGCATCCACTTAACATCAGGTGGATTGTGTGCTCGTTTGTCAAAAAAAATGATAACAGAAAATCGTTTAGTATTGAGTAGAAACTGAATGTGTTACATTCTATCTTAGTCCTCAAGACTGATAACGTATCTGCATTTTGATTTTTAATTGAAGATAAATGTAGATGTCTTTGGGCCAAAGCATCCACTTAACATCAGGTGGATTGTGTGCTCGTTTGTCAAAAAAAATGATAACAGAAAATCGTTTAGTATTGAGTAGAAACTGAATGTGTTACATTCTATCTTAGTCCTCAAGACTGATAACGTATCTGCATTTTGATTTTTAATTGAAGATAAATGTAGATGTCTTTGGGCCAAAGCATCCACTTAACATCAGGTGGATTGTGTGCTCGTTTGTCAAAAAAAATGATAACAGAAAATCGTTTAGTATTGAGTAGAAACTGAATGTGTTACATTCTATCTTAGTCCTCAAGACTGATAACGTATCTGCATTTTGATTTTTAATTGAAGATAAATGTAGATGTCTTTGGGCCAAAGCATCCACTTAACATCAGGTGGATTGTGTGCTCGTTTGTCAAAAAAAATGATAACAGAAAATCGTTTAGTATTGAGTAGAAACTGAATGTGTTACATTCTATCTTAGTCCTCAAGACTGATAACGTATCTGCATTTTGATTTTTAATTGAAGATAAATGTAGATGTCTTTGGGCCAAAGCATCCACTTAACATCAGGTGGATTGTGTGCTCGTTTGTCAAAAAAAATGATAACAGAAAATCGTTTAGTATTGAGTAGAAACTGAATGTGTTACATTCTATCTTAGTCCTCAAGACTGATAACGTATCTGCATTTTGATTTTTAATTGAAGATAAATGTAGATGTCTTTGGGCCAAAGCATCCACTTAACATCAGGTGGATTGTGTGCTCGTTTGTCAAAAAAAATGATAACAGAAAATCGTTTAGTATTGAGTAGAAACTGAATGTGTTACATTCTATCTTAGTCCTCAAGACTGATAACGTATCTGCATTTTGATTTTTAATTGAAGATAAATGTAGATGTCTTTGGGCCAAAGCATCCACTTAACATCAGGTGGATTGTGTGCTCGTTTGTCAAAAAAAATGATAACAGAAAATCGTTTAGTATTGAGTAGAAACTGAATGTGTTACATTCTATCTTAGTCCTCAAGACTGATAACGTATCTGCATTTTGATTTTTAATTGAAGATAAATGTAGATGTCTTTGGGCCAAAGCATCCACTTAACATCAGGTGGATTGTGTGCTCGTTTGTCAAAAAAAATGATAACAGAAAATCGTTTAGTATTGAGTAGAAACTGAATGTGTTACATTCTATCTTAGTCCTCAAGACTGATAACGTATCTGCATTTTGATTTTTAATTGAAGATAAATGTAGATGTCTTTGGGCCAAAGCATCCACTTAACATCAGGTGGATTGTGTGCTCGTTTGTCAAAAAAAATGATAACAGAAAATCGTTTAGTATTGAGTAGAAACTGAATGTGTTACATTCTATCTTAGTCCTCAAGACTGATAACGTATCTGCATTTTGATTTTTAATTGAAGATAAATGTAGATGTCTTTGGGCCAAAGCATCCACTTAACATCAGGTGGATTGTGTGCTCGTTTGTCAAAAAAAATGATAACAGAAAATCGTTTAGTATTGAGTAGAAACTGAATGTGTTACATTCTATCTTAGTCCTCAAGACTGATAACGTATCTGCATTTTGATTTTTAATTGAAGATAAATGTAGATGTCTTTGGGCCAAAGCATCCACTTAACATCAGGTGGATTGTGTGCTCGTTTGTCAAAAAAAATGATAACAGAAAATCGTTTAGTATTGAGTAGAAACTGAATGTGTTACATTCTATCTTAGTCCTCAAGACTGATAACGTATCTGCATTTTGATTTTTAATTGAAGATAAATGTAGATGTCTTTGGGCCAAAGCATCCACTTAACATCAGGTGGATTGTGTGCTCGTTTGTCAAAAAAAATGATAACAGAAAATCGTTTAGTATTGAGTAGAAACTGAATGTGTTACATTCTATCTTAGTCCTCAAGACTGATAACGTATCTGCATTTTGATTTTTAATTGAAGATAAATGTAGATGTCTTTGGGCCAAAGCATCCACTTAACATCAGGTGGATTGTGTGCTCGTTTGTCAAAAAAAATGATAACAGAAAATCGTTTAGTATTGAGTAGAAACTGAATGTGTTACATTCTATCTTAGTCCTCAAGACTGATAACGTATCTGCATTTTGATTTTTAATTGAAGATAAATGTAGATGTCTTTGGGCCAAAGCATCCACTTAACATCAGGTGGATTGTGTGCTCGTTTGTCAAAAAAAATGATAACAGAAAATCGTTTAGTATTGAGTAGAAACTGAATGTGTTACATTCTATCTTAGTCCTCAAGACTGATAACGTATCTGCATTTTGATTTTTAATTGAAGATAAATGTAGATGTCTTTGGGCCAAAGCATCCACTTAACATCAGGTGGATTGTGTGCTCGTTTGTCAAAAAAAATGATAACAGAAAATCGTTTAGTATTGAGTAGAAACTGAATGTGTTACATTCTATCTTAGTCCTCAAGACTGATAACGTATCTGCATTTTGATTTTTAATTGAAGATAAATGTAGATGTCTTTGGGCCAAAGCATCCACTTAACATCAGGTGGATTGTGTGCTCGTTTGTCAAAAAAAATGATAACAGAAAATCGTTTAGTATTGAGTAGAAACTGAATGTGTTACATTCTATCTTAGTCCTCAAGACTGATAACGTATCTGCATTTTGATTTTTAATTGAAGATAAATGTAGATGTCTTTGGGCCAAAGCATCCACTTAACATCAGGTGGATTGTGTGCTCGTTTGTCAAAAAAAATGATAACAGAAAATCGTTTAGTATTGAGTAGAAACTGAATGTGTTACATTCTATCTTAGTCCTCAAGACTGATAACGTATCTGCATTTTGATTTTTAATTGAAGATAAATGTAGATGTCTTTGGGCCAAAGCATCCACTTAACATCAGGTGGATTGTGTGCTCGTTTGTCAAAAAAAATGATAACAGAAAATCGTTTAGTATTGAGTAGAAACTGAATGTGTTACATTCTATCTTAGTCCTCAAGACTGATAACGTATCTGCATTTTGATTTTTAATTGAAGATAAATGTAGATGTCTTTGGGCCAAAGCATCCACTTAACATCAGGTGGATTGTGTGCTCGTTTGTCAAAAAAAATGATAACAGAAAATCGTTTAGTATTGAGTAGAAACTGAATGTGTTACATTCTATCTTAGTCCTCAAGACTGATAACGTATCTGCATTTTGATTTTTAATTGAAGATAAATGTAGATGTCTTTGGGCCAAAGCATCCACTTAACATCAGGTGGATTGTGTGCTCGTTTGTCAAAAAAAATGATAACAGAAAATCGTTTAGTATTGAGTAGAAACTGAATGTGTTACATTCTATCTTAGTCCTCAAGACTGATAACGTATCTGCATTTTGATTTTTAATTGAAGATAAATGTAGATGTCTTTGGGCCAAAGCATCCACTTAACATCAGGTGGATTGTGTGCTCGTTTGTCAAAAAAAATGATAACAGAAAATCGTTTAGTATTGAGTAGAAACTGAATGTGTTACATTCTATCTTAGTCCTCAAGACTGATAACGTATCTGCATTTTGATTTTTAATTGAAGATAAATGTAGATGTCTTTGGGCCAAAGCATCCACTTAACATCAGGTGGATTGTGTGCTCGTTTGTCAAAAAAAATGATAACAGAAAATCGTTTAGTATTGAGTAGAAACTGAATGTGTTACATTCTATCTTAGTCCTCAAGACTGATAACGTATCTGCATTTTGATTTTTAATTGAAGATAAATGTAGATGTCTTTGGGCCAAAGCATCCACTTAACATCAGGTGGATTGTGTGCTCGTTTGTCAAAAAAAATGATAACAGAAAATCGTTTAGTATTGAGTAGAAACTGAATGTGTTACATTCTATCTTAGTCCTCAAGACTGATAACGTATCTGCATTTTGATTTTTTTAATTGAAGATAAATGTAGATGTCTTTGGGCCAAAGCATCCACTTAACATCAGGTGGATTGTGTGCTCGTTTGTCAAAAAAAATGATAACAGAAAATCGTTTAGTATTGAGTAGAAACTGAATGTGTTACATTCTATCTTAGTCCTCAAGACTGATAACGTATCTGCATTTTGATTTTTAATTGAAGATAAATGTAGATGTCTTTGGGCCAAAGCATCCACTTAACATCAGGTGGATTGTGTGCTCGTTTGTCAAAAAAAATGATAACAGAAAATCGTTTAGTATTGAGTAGAAACTGAATGTGTTACATTCTATCTTAGTCCTCAAGACTGATAACGTATCTGCATTTTGATTTTTAATTGAAGATAAATGTAGATGTCTTTGGGCCAAAGGCATCCACTTAACATCAGGTGGATTGTGTGCTCGTTTGTCAAAAAAAATGATAACAGAAAATCGTTAGTATTGAGTAGAAACTGAATGTGTTACATTCTATCTTAGTCCTCAAGACTGATAACGTATCTGCATTTTTGATTTTTAATTGAAGATAAATGTAGATGTCTTTGGGCCAAAGCATCCACTTAACATCAGGTGGATTGTGTGCTCGTTTGTCAAAAAAAAATGATAACAGAAAATCGTTTAGTATTGAGTAGAAACTGAATGTGTTACATTCTATCTTAGTCCTCAAGACTGATAACGTATCTGCATTTTGATTTTTAATTGAAGATAAATGTAGATGTCTTTGGGCCAAAGCATCCACTTAACATCAGGTGGATTGTGTGCTCGTTTGTCAAAAAAAAATGATTACAGAAAATCGTTTAGTATTGAGTAGAAACTGAATGTGTTACATTCTATCTTAGTCCTCAAGACTGATAACGTATCTGCATTTTGATTTTTAATTGAAGATAAATGTAGATGTCTTTGGGCCAAAGCATCCACTTAACATCAGGTGGATTGTGTGCTCGTTTGTCCAAAAAAAATGATAACAGAAAATCGTTTAGTATTGAGTAGAAACTGAATGTGTTACATTCTATCTTAGTCCTCAAGACTGATAACGTATCTGCATTTTGATTTTTAATTGAAGATAAATGTAGATGTCTTTGGGCCAAAGCATCCACTTAACATCAGGTGGATTGTGTGCTCGTTTGTCAAAAAAAATGATAACAGAAAATCGTTTAGTATTGAGTAGAAACTGAATGTGTTACATTCTATCTTAGTCCTCAAGACTGATAACGTATCTGCATTTTGATTTTTAATTGAAGATAAATGTAGATGTCTTTGGGCCAAAGCATCCACTTAACATCAGGTGGATTGTGTGCTCGTTTGTCAAAAAAAATGATAACAGAAAATCGTTTAGTATTGAGTAGAAACTGAATGTGTTACATTCTATCTTAGTCCTCAAGACTGATAACGTATCTGCATTTTGATTTTTAATTGAAGATAAATGTAGATGTCTTTGGGCCAAAGCATCCACTTAACATCAGGTGGATTGTGTGCTCGTTTGTCAAAAAAAATGATAACAGAAAATCGTTTAGTATTGAGTAGAAACTGAATGTGTTACATTCTATCTTAGTCCTCAAGACTGATAACGTATCTGCATTTTGATTTTTAATTGAAGATAAATGTAGATGTCTTTGGGCCAAAGCATCCACTTAACATCAGGTGGGATTGTGTGCTCGTTTGTCAAAAAAAATGATAACAGAAAATCGTTTAGTATTGAGTAGAAACTGAATGTGTTACATTCTATCTTAGTCCTCAAGACTGATAACGTATCTGCATTTTGATTTTAATTGAAGATAAATGTAGATGTCTTTGGCCAAAGCATCCACTTAACATCAGGTGGATTGTGTTGCTCGTTTGTCAAAAAAAATGATAACAGAAAATCGTTTAGTATTGAGTAGAAACTGAATGTGTTACATTCTATCTTAGTCCTCAAGACTGATACGTATCTGCATTTTGATTTTTAATTGAAGATAAATGTAGATGTCTTTGGGCCAAAAGCATCCACTTAACATCAGGTGGATTGTGTGCTCGTTTGTCAAAAAAAATGATAACAGAAAATCGTTTAGTATTGAGTAGAAACTGAATGTGTTACATTCTATCTTAGTCCTCAAGACTGATAACGTATCTGCATTTTGATTTTTAATTGAAGATAAATGTAGATGTCTTTGGGCCAAAGCATCCACTTAACATCAGGTGGATTGTGTGCTCGTTTGTCAAAAAAAATGATAACAGAAAATCGTTTTAGTATTGAGTAGAAACTGAATGTGTTACATTCTATCTTAGTCCTCAAGACTGATAACGTTATTCTGCATTTTGATTTTTAATTGAAGATAAATGTAGATGTCTTTGGGCAAAGCATCCACTTAACATCAGGTGGATTGTGTGCTCGTTTGTCAAAAAAAAATGATAACAGAAAATCGTTTAGTATTGAGTAGAAACTGAATGTGTTACATTCTATCTTAGTCCTCAAGACTGATAACGTATCTGCATTTTGATTTTTAATTGAAGATAAATGTAGATGTCTTTGGGCCAAAGCATCCACTTAACATCAGGTGGATTGTGTGCTCGTTTGTCAAAAAAAATGATAACAGAAAATCGTTTAGTATTGAGTAGAAACTGAATGTGTTACATTCTATCTTAGTCCTCAAGACTGATAACGTATCTGCATTTTGATTTTTAATTGAAGATAAATGTAGATGTCTTTGGGCCAAAGCATCCACTTAACATCAGGTGGATTGTGTGCTCGTTTGTCAAAAAAAATGATAACAGAAAATCGTTTAGTATTGAGTAGAAACTGAATGTGTTACATTCTATCTTAGTCCTCAAGACTGATAACGTATCTGCATTTTGATTTTTAATTGAGAGATAAATGTAGATGTCTTTGGGCCAAAGCATCCACTTAACATCAGGTGGATTGTGTGCTCGTTTGTCAAAAAAAATGATAACAGAAAATCGTTTAGTATTGAGTAGAAACTGAATGTGTTACATTCTATCTTAGTCCTCAAGACTGATAACGTATCTGCATTTTGATTTTTAATTGAAGATAAATGTAGATGTCTTTGGGCCAAAGCATCCACTTAACATCAGGTGGATTGTGTGCTCGTTTGTCAAAAAAAATGATAACAGAAAATCGTTTAGTATTGAGTAGAAACTGAATGTGTTACATTCTATCTTAGTCCTCAAGACTGATAACGTATCTGCATTTTGATTTTTAATTGAAGATAAATGTAGATGTCTTTGGGCCAAAGCATCCACTTAACATCAGGTGGATTGTGTGCTCGTTTGTCAAAAAAAATGATAACAGAAAATCGTTTAGTATTGAGTAGAAACTGAATGTGTTACATTCTATCTTAGTCCTCAAGACTGATAACGTATCTGCATTTTGATTTTTAATTGAAGATAAATGTAGATGTCTTTGGGCCAAAGCATCCACTTAACATCAGGTGGATTGTGTGCTCGTTTGGCAAAAAAAATGATAACAGAAAATCGTTTAGTATTGAGTAGAAACTGAATGTGTTACATTCTATCTTAGTCCTCAAGACTGATAACGTATCTGCATTTTGATTTTTAATTGAAGATAAATGTAGATGTCTTTGGGCCAAAGCATCCACTTAACATCAGGTGGATTGTGTGCTCGTTTGTCAAAAAAAAATGATAACAGAAAATCGTTTAGTATTGAGTAGAAACTGAATGTGTTACATTCTATCTTAGTCCTCAAGACTGATAACGTATCTGCATTTTGATTTTTAATTGAAGATAAATGTAGATGTCTTTGGGCCAAAGCATCCACTTAACATCAGGTGGATTGTGTGCTCGTTTGTCAAAAAAAATGATAACAGAAAATCGTTTAGTATTGAGTAGAAACTGAATGTGTTACATTCTATCTTAGTCCTCAAGACTGATAACGTATCTGCATTTGATTTTTAATTGAAGATAAATGTAGATGTCTTTGGGCCAAAGCATCCACTTAACATCAGGTGGATTGTGTGCTCGTTTGTCAAAAAAAATGATAACAGAAAATCGTTTAGTATTGAGTAGAAACTGAATGTGTTACATTCTATCTTAGTCCTCAAGACTGATAACGTATCTGCATTTTGATTTTTAATTGAAGATAAATGTAGATGTCTTTGGGCCAAAGCATCCACTTAACATCAGGTGGATTGTGTGCTCGTTTGTCAAAAAAAATGATAACAGAAAATCGTTTAGTATTGAGTAGAAACTGAATGTGTTACATTCTATCTTAGTCCTCAAGACTGATAACGTATCTGCATTTTGATTTTTAATTGAAGATAAATGTAGATGTCTTTGGGCCAAAGCATCCACTTAACATCAGGTGGATTGTGTGCTCGTTTGTCAAAAAAAAATGATAACAGAAAATCGTTTAGTATTGAGTAGAAACTGAATGTGTTACATTCTATCTTAGTCCCTCAAGACTGATAACGTATCTGCATTTTGATTTTTAATTGAAGATAAATGTAGATGTCTTTGGGCCAAAGCATCCACTTAACATCAGGTGGATTGTGTGCTCGTTTGTCAAAAAAAATGATAACAGAAAATCGTTTAGTATTGAGTAGAAAACTGAATGTGTTACATTCTATCTTAGTCCTCAAGACTGATAACGTATCTGCATTTTGATTTTTAATTGAAGATAAATGTAGATGTCTTTGGGCCAAAGCATCCACTTAACATCAGGTGGATTGTGTGCTCGTTTGTCAAAAAAAATGATAACAGAAAATCGTTTAGTATTGAGTAGAAACTGAATGTGTTACATTCTATCTTAGTCCTCAAGACTGATAACGTATCTGCATTTTGATTTTTAATTGAAGATAAATGTAGATGTCTTTGGGCCAAAGCATCCACTTAACATCAGGTGGATTGTGTGCTCGTTTGTCAAAAAAATGATAACAGAAAATCGTTTAGTATTGAGTAGAAACTGAATGTGTTACATTCTATCTTAGTCCTCAAGACTGATAACGTATCTGCATTTTGATTTTTAATTGAAGATAAATGTAGATGTCTTTGGGCCAAAGCATCCACTTAACATCAGGTGGATTGTGTGCTCGTTTGTCAAAAAAAATGATAACAGAAAATCGTTTAGTATTGAGTAGAAACTGAATGTGTTACATTCTATCTTAGTCCTCAAGACTGATAACGTATCTGCATTTTGATTTTTAATTGAAGATAAATGTAGATGTCTTTGGGCCAAAGCATCCACTTAACATCAGGTGGATTGTGTGCTCGTTTGTCAAAAAAAATGATAACAGAAAATCGTTTAGTATTGAGTAGAAACTGAATGTGTTACATTCTATCTTAGTCCTCAAGACTGATAACGTATCTGCATTTTGATTTTTAATTGAAGATAAATGTAGATGTCTTTGGGCCAAAGCATCCACTTAACATCAGGTGGATTGTGTGCTCGTTTGTCAAAAAAAATGATAACAGAAAATCGTTTAGTATTGAGTAGAAACTGAATGTGTTACATTCTATCTTAGTCCTCAAGACTGATAACGTATCTGCATTTTGATTTTTAATTGAAGATAAATGTAGATGTCTTTGGGCCAAAGCATCCACTTAACATCAGGTGGATTGTGTGCTCGTTTGTCAAAAAAAATGATAACAGAAAATCGTTTAGTATTGAGTAGAAACTGAATGTGTTACATTCTATCTTAGTCCTCAAGACTGATACGTATCTGCATTTTGATTTTTAATTGAAGATAAATGTAGATGTCTTTGGGCCAAAGCATCCACTTAACATCAGGTGGATTGTGTGCTCGTTTGTCAAAAAAAATGATAACAGAAAATCGTTTAGTATTGAGTAGAAACTGAATGTGTTACATTCTATCTTAGTCCTCAAGACTGATAACGTATCTGCATTTTGATTTTTAATTGAAGATAAATGTAGATGTCTTTGGGCCAAAGCATCCACTTAACATCAGGTGGATTGTGTGCTCGTTTGTCAAAAAAAATGATAACAGAAAATCGTTTAGTATTGAGTAGAAACTGAATGTGTTACATTCTATCTTAGTCCTCAAGACTGATAACGTATCTGCATTTTGATTTTTAATTGAAGATAAATGTAGATGTCTTTGGGCCAAAGCATCCACTTAACATCAGGTGGATTGTGTGCTCGTTTGTCAAAAAAAATGATAACAGAAAATCGTTTAGTATTGAGTAGAAACTGAATGTGTTACATTCTATCTTAGTCCTCAAGACTGATAACGTATCTGCATTTTGATTTTTAATTGAAGATAAATGTAGATGTCTTTGGGCCAAAGCATCCACTTAACATCAGGTGGATTGTGTGCTCGTTTGTCAAAAAAAATGATAACAGAAAATCGTTTAGTATTGAGTAGAAACTGAATGTGTTACATTCTATCTTAGTCCTCAAGACTGATAACGTATCTGCATTTTGATTTTTAATTGAAGATAAATGTAGATGTCTTTGGGCCAAAGCATCCACTTAACATCAGGTGGATTGTGTGCTCGTTTGTCAAAAAAAATGATAACAGAAAATCGTTTAGTATTGAGTAGAAACTGAATGTGTTACATTCTATCTTAGTCCTCAAGACTGATAACGTATCTGCATTTTGATTTTTAATTGAAGATAAATGTAGATGTCTTTGGGCCAAAGCATCCACTTAACATCAGGTGGATTGTGTGCTCGTTTGTCAAAAAAAATGATAACAGAAAATCGTTTAGTATTGAGTAGAAAACTGAATGTGTTACATTCTATCTTAGTCCTCAAGACTGATAACGTATCTGCATTTTGATTTTTAATTGAAGATAAATGTAGATGTCTTTGGGCCAAAGCATCCACTTAACATCAGGTGGATTGTGTGCTCGTTTGTCAAAAAAAATGATAACAGAAAATCGTTTAGTATTGAGTAGAAACTGAATGTGTTACATTCTATCTTAGTCCTCAAGACTGATAACGTATCTGCATTTTGATTTTTAATTGAAGATAAATGTAGATGTCTTTGCGGCCAAAGCATCCACTTAACATCAGGTGGATTGTGTGCTCGTTTGTCAAAAAAAATGATAACAGAAAATCGTTTAGTATTTGAGTAGAAACTGAATGTGTTACATTCTATCTTAGTCCTCAAGACTGATAACGTATCTGCATTTTGATTTTTAATTGAAGATAAATGTAGATGTCTTTGGGCCAAAGCATCCACTTAACATCAGGTGGATTGTTGTGCTCGTTTGTCAAAAAAAATGATAACAGAAAATCGTTTAGTATTGAGTAGAAACTGAATGTGTTACATTCTATCTTAGTCCTCAAGACTGATAACGTATCTGCATTTTGATTTTTAATTGAAGATAAATGTAGATGTCTTTGGGCCAAAGCATCCACTTAACATCAGGTGGATTGTGTGCTCGTTTTGTCAAAAAAAATGATAACAGAAAATCGTTTAGTATTGAGTAGAAGAGTTCTTGAATAGTCGAGTTACATTCTATCTTAGTCCTCAAGACTGATAACGTATCTGCATTTTGATTTTTAATTGAAGATAAATGTAGATGTCTTTGGGCCAAAGCATCCACTTAACATCAGGTGGATTGTGTGCTCGTTTGTCAAAAAAAATGATAACAGAAAATCGTTAGTATTGAGTAGAAACTGAATGTGTTACATTCTATCTTAGTCCTCAAGACTGATAACGTATCTGCATTTTGATTTTTAATTGAAGATAAATGTAGATGTCTTTGGGCCAAAGCATCCACTTAACATCAGGTGGATTGTGTGCTCGTTTGTCAAAAAAAAATGATAACAGAAAATCGTTTAGTATTGAGTAGAAACTGAATGTGTTACATTCTATCTTAGTCCTCAAGACTGATAACGTATCTGCATTTTGATTTTTAATTGAAGATAAATGTAGATGTCTTTGGGCCAAAGCATCCACTTAACATCAGGTGGATTGTGTGCTCGTTTGTCAAAAAAAATGATAACAGAAAATCGTTTAGTATTGAGTAGAAACTGAATGTGTTACATTCTATCTTAGTCCTCAAGACTGATAACGTATCTGCATTTTGATTTTTAATTGAAGATAAATGTAGATGTCTTTGGGCCAAAGCATCCACTTAACATCAGGTGGATTGTGTGCTCGTTTGTCAAAAAAAAATGATAACAGAAAATCGTTTAGTATTGAGTAGAAACTGAATGTGTTACATTCTATCTTAGTCCTCAAGACTGATAACGTATCTGCATTTTGATTTTTAATTGAAGATAAATGTAGATGTCTTTGGGCCAAAGCATCCACTTAACATCAGGTGGATTGTGTGCTCGTTTGTCAAAAAAAATGATAACAGAAAATCGTTTAGTATTGAGTAGAAACTGAATGTGTTACATTCTATCTTAGTCCTCAAGACTGATAACGTATCTGCATTTTGATTTTTAATTGAAGATAAATGTAGATGTCTTTGGGCCAAAGCATCCACTTAACATCAGGTGGATTGTGTGCTCGTTTGTCAAAAAAAATGATAACAGAAAATCGTTTTAGTATTGAGTAGAAACTGAATGTGTTACATTCTATCTTAGTCCTCAAGACTGATAACGTATCTGCAATTTTGATTTTTAATTGAAGATAAATGTAGATGTCTTTTGGGCCAAAGCATCCACTTAACATCAGGTGGATTGTGTGCTCGTTTGTCAAAAAAAATGATAACAGAAAATCGTTTAGTATTGAGTAGAAACTGAATGTGTTACATTCTATCTTAGTCCTCAAGACTGATAACGTATCTGCATTTTGATTTTTAATTGAAGATAAATGTAGATGTC